>FR990129.1:14692500-14695477 GCA_905404295.2 Ochlodes sylvanus
GTTAGGTTAGGTTAGGTTAGGTTAGGTTAGGTTAGGTTAGGTTAGGTTAGGTTAGGTTAGGTTAGGTTAGGTTAGGTTAGGTTAGGTTAGGTTAGGTTAGGTTAGGTTAGGTTAGGTTAGGTTAGGTTAGGTTAGGTTAGGTTAGGTTAGGTTAGGTTAGGTTAGGTTAGGTTAGGTTAGGTTAGGTTAGGTTAGGTTAGGTTAGGTTAGGTTAGGTTAGGTTAGGTTAGGTTAGGTTAGGTTAGGTTAGGTTAGGTTAGGTTAGGTTAGGTTAGGTTAGGTTAGGTTAGGTTAGGTTAGGTTAGGTTAGGTTAGGTTAGGTTAGGTTAGGTTAGGTTAGGTTAGGTTAGGTTAGGTTAGGTTAGGTTAGGTTAGGTTAGGTTAGGTTAGGTTAGGTTAGGTTAGGTTAGGTTAGGTTAGGTTAGGTTAGGTTAGGTTAGGTTAGGTTAGGTTAGGTTAGGTTAGGTTAGGTTAGGTTAGGTTAGGTTAGGTTAGGTTAGGTTAGGTTAGGTTAGGTTAGGTTAGGTTAGGTTAGGTTAGGTTAGGTTAGGTTAGGTTAGGTTAGGTTAGGTTAGGTTAGGTTAGGTTAGGTTAGGTTAGGTTAGGTTAGGTTAGGTTAGGTTAGGTTAGGTTAGGTTACGGTTAGGTTAGGTTAGGTTAGGTTAGGTTAGGTTAGGTTAGGTTAGGTTAGGTTAGGTTAGGTTAGGTTAGGTTAGGTTAGGTTAGGTTAGGTTAGGTTAGGTTAGGTTAGGTTAGGTTAGGTTAGGTTAGGTTAGGTTAGGTTAGGTTAGGTTAGGTTAGGTTAGGTTAGGTTAGGTTAGGTTAGGTTAGGTTAGGTTAGGTTAGGTTAGGTTAGGTTAGGTTAGGTTAGGTTAGGTTAGGTTAGGTTAGGTTAGGTTAGGTTAGGTTAGGTTAGGTTAGGTTAGGTTAGGTTAGGTTAGGTTAGGTTAGGTTAGGTTAGGTTAGGTTAGGTTAGGTTAGGTTAGGTTAGGTTAGGTTAGGTTAGGTTAGGTTAGGTTAGGTTAGGTTAGGTTAGGTTAGGTTAGGTTAGGTTAGGTTAGGTTAGGTTAGGTTAGGTTAGGTTAGGTTAGGTTAGGTTAGGTTAGGTTAGGTTAGGTTAGGTTAGGTTAGGTTAGGTTAGGTTAGGTTAGGTTAGGTTAGGTTAGGTTAGGTTAGGTTAGGTTAGGTTAGGTTAGGTTAGGTTAGGTTAGGTTAGGTTAGGTTAGGTTAGGTTAGGTTAGGTTAGGTTAGGTTAGGTTAGGTTAGGTTAGGTTAGGTTAGGTTAGGTTAGGTTAGGTTAGGTTAGGTTAGGTTAGGTTAGGTTAGGTTAGGTTAGGTTAGGTTAGGTTAGGTTAGGTTAGGTTAGGTTAGGTTAGGTTAGGTTAGGTTAGGTTAGGTTAGGTTAGGTTAGGTTAGGTTAGGTTAGGTTAGGTTAGGTTAGGTTAGGTTAGGTTAGGTTAGGTTAGGTTAGGTTAGGTTAGGTTAGGTTAGGTTAGGTTAGGTTAGGTTAGGTTAGGTTAGGTTAGGTTAGGTTAGGTTAGGTTAGGTTAGGTTAGGTTAGGTTAGGTTAGGTTAGGTTAGGTTAGGTTAGGTTAGGTTAGGTTAGGTTAGGTTAGGTTAGGTTAGGTTAGGTTAGGTTAGGTTAGGTTAGGTTAGGTTAGGTTAGGTTAGGTTAGGTTAGGTTAGGTTAGGTTAGGTTAGGTTAGGTTAGGTTAGGTTAGGTTAGGTTAGGTTAGGTTAGGTTAGGTTAGGTTAGGTTAGGTTAGGTTAGGTTAGGTTAGGTTAGGTTAGGTTAGGTTAGGTTAGGTTAGGTTAGGTTAGGTTAGGTTAGGTTAGGTTAGGTTAGGTTAGGTTAGGTTAGGTTAGGTTAGGTTAGGTTAGGTTAGGTTAGGTTAGGTTAGGTTAGGTTAGGTTAGGTTAGGTTAGGTTAGGTTAGGTTAGGTTAGGTTAGGTTAGGTTAGGTTAGGTTAGGTTAGGTTAGGTTAGGTTAGGTTAGGTTAGGTTAGGTTAGGTTAGGTTAGGTTAGGTTAGGTTAGGTTAGGTTAGGTTAGGTTAGGTTAGGTTAGGTTAGGTTAGGTTAGGTTAGGTTAGGTTAGGTTAGGTTAGGTTAGGTTAGGTTAGGTTAGGTTAGGTTAGGTTAGGTTAGGTTAGGTTAGGTTAGGTTAGGTTAGGTTAGGTTAGGTTAGGTTAGGTTAGGTTAGGTTAGGTTAGGTTAGGTTAGGTTAGGTTAGGTTAGGTTAGGTTAGGTTAGGTTAGGTTAGGTTAGGTTAGGTTAGGTTAGGTTAGGTTAGGTTAGGTTAGGTTAGGTTAGGTTAGGTTAGGTTAGGTTAGGTTAGGTTAGGTTAGGTTAGGTTAGGTTAGGTTAGGTTAGGTTAGGTTAGGTTAGGTTAGGTTAGGTTAGGTTAGGTTAGGTTAGGTTAGGTTAGGTTAGGTTAGGTTAGGTTAGGTTAGGTTAGGTTAGGTTAGGTTAGGTTAGGTTAGGTTAGGTTAGGTTAGGTTAGGTTAGGTTAGGTTAGGTTAGGTTAGGTTAGGTTAGGTTAGGTTAGGTTAGGTTAGGTTAGGTTAGGTTAGGTTAGGTTAGGTTAGGTTAGGTTAGGTTAGGTTAGGTTAGGTTAGGTTAGGTTAGGTTAGGTTAGGTTAGGTTAGGTTAGGTTAGGTTAGGTTAGGTTAGGTTAGGTTAGGTTAGGTTAGGTTAGGTTAGGTTAGGTTAGGTTAGGTTAGGTTAGGTTAGGTTAGGTTAGGTTAGGTTAGGTTAGGTTAGGTTAGGTTAGGTTAGGTTAGGTTAGGTTAGGTTAGGTTAGGTTAGGTTAGGTTAGGTTAGGTTAGGTTAGGTTAGGTTAGGTTAGGTTAGGTTAGGTTAGGTTAGGTTAGGTTAGGTTAGGTTAGGTTAGGTTAGGTTAGGTTAGGTTAGGTTAGGTTAGGTTAGGTTAGGTTAGGTTAGGTTAGGTTAGGTTAGGTTAGGTTAGGTTAGGTTAGG